>BSQZ01000001.1:7931499-7941499 GCA_033239005.1 Lamellibrachia satsuma | reverse complement strand
AGGTTTCAGAACAGTATGTTATTGCAGCTTCAAAGGGTAATTAAATTCGTGGGTTGATTAGGAGAAACATAGCATACAAAGAAAAAAGCTAATTATACCTCTGTATAAAGCAGTAGTTAGAACTCATTGAGAATACTATATGCAGGCGTGGAGACCATATCGTAAGAATGATATAGATACGCTTGAACACATACACAGGAGAGCAACTAAAATCATTCCAGAACTGGGAGACCTTAGTTATGAAGAACGCCTAAAAGAATGTGTTTAACAACCCAAGAGACAAGGCTGTTAAGACGAGATGAGATTGAAGTTTTTTAAGAAATTGAATTGCCATGAAAATATGTATAAAAAATATGTTTCTATCACTCAGGAAACATAATAGAATTAAAGGAAATGAGGTAAAATTTGTAAATGATCAGTGTAGATTGGCTATCAGGAAGTACTCATTCTCACAGTGTACAATACATGAACGGAACATATTATATATATGATTGTTTAACTGCTAACAACGTGAATATATTTGAAAACAAGGTCGACGCATATCTCAGGAGGGCGGGTTACACGTAGATGAAAATTGTTGGACTCTCGTTAGCCAAAGGCTTCCTTGTCCACTTGTCATCCGGGCCTTTGGCTTGGATGAAAAATCTTGTTAAATATTGTTGTCGTCGTCGCCGTCGTCATTTGTTTTGGTTTAGCAATAAATACATGTCACAGGTTCGTTGTATACACTGTATGAGTTTTTACAAAATACACAAAATAGTATAGAATTGCAAAATCAACAAATAAATATATTAAACTATCACTAGTAATAAGAATTAGTTAAAATAAATATAGCACAATAAAACAGTGTAGAATTGCTAAAAAAATTAATACAGAAATAACTAAATAAATATATGAAAATGCTGCTAGTATTAATACTTATTGTGAAATAAACATAGCACAATAATTAAATCGCAATACAATACTAAAAAATAAGTAAATGTGTATATATGATAAATAATTTAGTAAAATATGTATTTCATAATATTTTTAATGATAACAATTATTAGTAAAATAATGTTAACTATCATGAATAAGATTACTGCAATAGTCATAATTAAATTGCGATGAGCTGATGACAATGTTCACTGATATGCGATACGAAAGTAATGTGCGTCTTTGGTCGATATTTGAAGCTGGCGATAGTGTCACAGGTTTTAATAAAGTTAGCTAAAGTTTTCCATATGAGTGGGCTTCACTTCCAAACTGTTGCTGCTGTCAGACCGCAGTGCTCTTGTCGGTTGATGTGGGCGCACGAGTTCACACAGATATACTGGCGCTTCGTCGTGCATGGCTTTGTATGTAAGTACCAGTATCTTGAAATCGACTCTGCGAGCCACGGGCAGCCTGTGAAGTTCTTGTAACAGGGGCCTGGCACTGTCGCTCCGTAAACGACGCAGAATCAATATTCGTTGCAGAAGCGCGATGTTGCCTGTAGACGTGACGTATATGAGTTGCAGTAGTCAAGCCGTGATGTGATGGTGGCATTGACTGCGCGTTCCTTCGCGGGTTTGGATACAAAACGTAGTAGTCACTCAAAGCCGTAAATCATAATATCCGAAGGCTGTTTCAGGTCAGAGCGCTGCACCTGGCTCGGCGAGTTAACGCTGAACCTTAACGTGCTTCTGAATGGCCAGACAAACAAAACACATTTACCGGCGTAGGCCTAATATTCTGCGGGCGGTGATTGAATGATACGTCGGTTCGTCAAGAGTAAGTTGTATTATAGTCTCATGCCCGTCCTCAGTAGTTTGTTTGTTTGTTGTATCATATTATTGTGAACATCTCTCAGGTTAGGTTATCATCCCGTACGTAGAAGCTGTCTCAGAGAGGGTTGACCGGGTACTTAAAAAATACGGGGTGTCCACAGCCATGTGTCTCCACACAACACTGAGCCGTCTGTTTGTAGGTCAAAAGGAGAGTAGAACCGAAAGAACAGGATGAACGAGTCTACTAATTACCGTGTAAGAGTTGTGGCGGAGCTCACCTACGAGAGACAGGGAGATATGTTTGGGATGTGTTAAAATAATTATTTCAATAGGGTGTTATAGCGAGTATTGTTGTTTGTTGAATTGTAGTCTGTATTATATTTTTTATAACTGTTATCTGTAGGCGCTTAATCAGCAGAAAGCGTGGCAATTCTAGTTATCTTTTCTAAATGTGCTATGGGGTCTCAACTATACGAACTCCGAGTGCCTGAATGTTGGTCTGAAATCGCCGCATCGACTTTAATAACAAAATCACAGAAAACAAAAAAGGCCTATTCATTAAAAAAAATCACGAACACTTTACTACCAAGAACTCCATATGTTCCACTGAATGTTGAATTTACTGAAATATTTTGAACGCAAAGTGAGCGCATTATCCCCTCCCAAAGTAGATCTATTTGTGCCCCCCCCCATCAGACCAACTTGCTCCCACTACTCCTAGCCCCCAATCATGCTTCATCCTGCCTTATAAGTCCCTGGAATGTTTACATAGATTGTTTTTGTCGCGGCATATTAATCAAGTTCCAAGCCAAGAAACCGGTATTTCTGCACATTAAAGAAAACATTTTAGCCATTTCTTAAAAGATTAATATTCGAATGTGCACAAATAAAAAATACGTCGACTCACGTTTTGAAAAATGTATAATAATTTTTTTTAAATAATATAATTGACTGGGGCAATTTCATTGGAAAAAGAGGAGAGCAATTTCCACAAGAGTCTTTTACGGATATTGCAATGGCCCAAATAAAAAAATATTTGCTGAAATGAGCACTTTGACTGGAAAAAAAATCACACCATTCAATTACAGAGTGATTTTCTTGAGGAAGCGCCCGAAAACGACCCTTTCGTTGAAACAAATGTCATCATGTGACAAAAGGGGTTCATTGGAGGGATTTGGACTCAAAAGGGCACTTTCAATTATAAAAAGGGCACAAGTGTGAATAAAAGAACCTTTTCTGTGAAAAAAAACGGCACCGTGTTCAACAGTTTACTAATCTAATGGGCCAAGAACCGAAACTGGCACAATCATTTATTAAACAGGACACAGTATTCCGCAAAAGAGCTATCTTTTAATAATGAAAAGGGATAATTCTTCCAGAGAATACATTTTTTTATTATATAGGTTATGCTTGGGTATAAAACAAAGTGTAATGATTCGTTTCTAACACAGTCAAAACACGACACGCAGTGAAACACTATCAGGCTGAAAACTTATTTAAGTACGTAGATTACTGGAATATATGTTCACGCACACACGCACGCGCTCGCGTGCTATAAAAAATTCCCATCCTCCGGACGGGATAAATTGGTTTTCAAGTGTTTACCACATTTCAGGATACACAACATTATCACAGAACTATCCATCTAGACCTTGGTACTTGGTGCTGACAGTCAATAAATTTATGGCTTCTTGAAATTGCGACGCAATATGGTAAGTTGGGGTAATTCGTACCCCCTAAGGAAACACGTGTATAAGATTCGAGTTAAACGCTATAGAACGTTTCATTAGAAAGATGTGAACAGTTGGCAACAACAACACGAGAATCATGTTCAATAAAAACAAACATTTTAAGTTATTACAACTTTTCGAAAAAAGCCAATCGGTACATTTTACCCGACACGTGATCTAAAAAGTACCTATGTGCACGCACGCGGACACATGCATGCGCGCACATTCACACACACGCACACATATAACAATCCACATTTCACTATAGACGTTTTCTGATTGGATTAATGGCAGATGATCTAGTTATGTGTCCTGTCACTAATATCTTGTCATCGTTGTCCTGTTGTTCACGGACGCGACAGGCGAGCGAGCAGCCCACCCGACAGTTGACACGCTTATTGCGCTGATGGACAGTTGCATGTTGATTTCACTATAAGCTGGCGGGGACCGGCCATCGTCTAGAGATGGCGCTGACAACGGTACTGGCGTGTGACCATAAGAAGATGGCATCGAGAGAGCTTGGTTGTAGGTCGGCAATGAATTATCCGCCTGGTCGATTCTCCCGTACGGTGTCGTGGTGCCTTCAGTGTACGGTGGCGCTTCTGGCGGATGAAAGGGCCCAATTTCCCGGTTGATGGTTGTGTCAGCCTCATCACTGGGATACTTCTTTTTGGAAGCTATGATACATATACAACAGAAAATTACTGGTATAGCACCCACCGTAATAATAACACTGTATAAGCCGGTGGATGTGTTGCCTGTCTCTTTGTCTCTGTCGTAGTTCCTGTGGCCTGACCAAGGTGTTGGAGTAGTGTGTCTCCGAGGTGGTGTTGTAGTGCGTCTCCTTTGGCGGTTCAGCCATTCCCGTAACAACCGACTCCTTGGCCGAGGTGTTCTAGTGTGAGTCGGTCTTATTGTAGTGTGAGCTCGTGTTGTTGTAGTGTGAGCCCGTGCTGTTGTAGTGTGAGCTCGTGTTGTTGTAGTGTGAGCTCGTGTTGTTGTAGTGGTTGCGATGTCTCTCCTTCGGCGGTTCAGCCACTCCGCAAACGATGTCTTCGTTCTTTTCTCCCACCGCAAAGCGTTGCGTGCGTTCGACGTAGAGCCATTGTCAGGAGTCAACTTCGAGTCAGTGTCGGGAGCAGATGTTGGGCCGATGGCTGGCCACGACGCTGAATGTGATCTGCACAAAGACAGGGCTTTCCTTTTAAAACTGTTATAATATACACGTGGAAAATAGCGTTTGTCTGCATATGCTTTATACGTTCGTTATTATTAGAGGGAAGCATTAGAAACGTTGCAAAAAGTCAAATATAATAGCATTACATTGATGTCTACATCTGTTTTGGCTTAACAACACATATTATTTCACGTCTACATTTGTTTTGGCTTAACAACAAATATTATTTCACGTCTACATTTGTTTTGTCTTAACAACAAATATTATTTCACGTCTACCTTTATTTTGGCTTAACAACAAATATATTTTCTGGGGTTGGTGTGAATTTGATATGAGTTTCCTAAAGACAATTGTTTCTTACGTCTCAGTTAAAGAGTCAGCTACTGCATTATTACATTACGTTACCGGATCATCGCTAATAGTCCCACATTATTTTGAGGCAAGCCGGACAAAACGACCAGAGTTCAGGGTTCATCGAATACTGGGAAGAGAATCGTTTGGTTATAGATCAATCATATGTTATGAATAAATTAGCTTAAACATTAAACTACCTTTGGTGCATTCCTTATGTCGACATCGTTTGAATATTTGTCTCATATATCACCTGTAACCGGTGCCTTTTTTATACCACTACTGCAGTCAGTGGCGTATCTAGGAACTCGCAAAGGGGGTGGCCAAAGGGGGGGCTAAAGGGGGAAGACAAAGGGGGAGGCCAAAGGGGAGGCCAAAGTGGGAGGCCAAAGGGGAGGCCAAAGGGGAAGACAAAGGGGGAGGCCAAAGGGGAAGACAAAGGAGGAGGCCAAAGGGGAGGCCAAAGGGGAGGCCAAAGTGGGAGGCCAAAGGGGGAGGCCAAAGGGGAGGCCAAAGTGGGAGGCCAAAGGGGGAGGCCAAAGGGGAGGCCAAAGTGGGAGGCCAAAGTGGGAGGCCAAAGTGGGAGGCCAAAGGGGAGGCCAAAGGGGGAGGCCAAAGGGGAGGCCAAAGGGGGAGGCCAAAATGGGAGGCCAAAGGGGAGGCCAAAGTGGGAGGCCAAAGTGGGAGGCCAAAGGGGGAGGCCAAAGGGGGAAGCCAAAGGGGGAAGCCAAAGGGGGAGGCCAAAGGGGGAAGCCAAAGGGGCGGCCAAAGGGGGTAAGCCTGGTTACCCGTGTTACCATGTAGCGACACAACGGGTAAATACGGGACAAAATCGAAACATGTTTTTTGTTTATTTTCGAGCATTGTGGATAGATAGGGTGGGAAGGCGTTTCGCCCTACAAGTGCGTTTACCCCCCTCCCCCATTATAATGCCTGTAATCACACGTTTTACCATCCTATGGCAGACGGCAAATCGGACTGCAGTCTTACAATTCGCACTAAATTATGGTGCGCTTTTCTCGATTTGCGAGACATTTAAACGAAGATGTGAGTACTTTCTCATGTCCAACTTACACTGTTCCTTAACTAATGCTGAATTGTGTCCTCTGGTTCTACTGCCTTCTTTAAGAATGAAGAACATATTCCTATCAATATCCTCATAATCATTCAATATTAAAAACACTTCTATTTGGTCATATCTTAGTCTCCCTGTTTCAAGTGTTGCCAAACCGTATTTTATTAAGTGGCTTTCATAACGAAGGTCTCTCAGTTCTGGAATCATTTTAGTTGCTCTTCGTTGTATACTTTCTAACTTATCTAGGTCCTTCTTACGATACGGCCTCCATGTCTGTATACAATATCCCAAATGAGGTTCGAAACGGCAATAAGAGGATTCGAACCTTGGTTCTGTCGATTGAGATAACAATGTTTTTGCAACTACCGCTCGCCAGATGGGAGACTCAGACACACTCCTTGCCTTACTGTGCATAGACTATTCGTTCACATATCCACCACTGTATGTCGCCAGGTACTCATTTATACAGAACTGACACAACACGGAGTGAACGAAATTGCACAAGCTTCGAAACAGCAGCAAAAGGATTCGAACATGGGTTCTCTCAATTGCGTGTCCGATGTTCTAATCATAACACCACCACGTCCCCTAGTGTTCTATCCTCAACACCACCACGCCCAACTAGTGTTCTATCCACAACACCACCACGCCCCACTAGTGTTCTATCCACAACACCACCACTACCCACTTGTGTTCTATCCACAACACCACCACGCCCCCTAGTGTTCTATCCACAACACCACCACGTCCCACTAGTGTTCTGTCCACAACACCACCACGCCCCCTAGTGTTCTATCCACAACATCACCACGCCCACCCCTAGTGTTCTATCCACAACACCACCACTACCCACTAGTGTTCTATCCACAACACCACCACGCCCCCTAGTGTTCTATCCACAGCATCACCACGCCCCACTAGTGTTCTATCCACAACACTACCACGCCCCCTAGTGTTCTATCCACAACACCACCACGCCCCCTAGTGTTCTATCCACAACACCACCACGCCCCCTAGTGTTCTATCCACAACACCACCACGTCCCACTAGTGTTCTATCCACAACACCACCACGCCCCCTAGTGTTCTATCCACAACATCACCACGCCCACCCCTAGTGTTCTATCCACAACACCACCACTACCCCCTAGTGTTCTATCCACAACACCACCACGCCCTCTAGTGTTCTATCCACAGCACCACCACGTCCCACTAGTGTTCTATCCACAACACTACCACGCCACACTAGTGTTCTATCCACAAAACCACCACTCCGCACTAGTGTTCTATCCACAACACCACCACGCCCCCTAGTGTTCTATCCACAACACCACTACGTCCCATTAGTGTTCTATCCACAACATTACCACGCCACACTAGTGTTATATCCACAACATCATCACTCCCCACTAGTGTTCTATCCACAACACCACCACGCCACACTAGTGTTCTATCCACAGCACCACCACGCCCCACTAGTGTTCTATCCACAACATAACCACGCCACACTAGTGTTCTATCCACAGCACCACCACGCCACACTAGTGTTCTATCCACAATACCACCACGCCCCACTAGTGTTCTATCCACAACACCACCACGCCCCACTAGTGTTCAAGTGGATGATAAGAATAATTGTATTAATTCTAATTTAGAATATGTTATTACCATGTTCAGTGTTCGAAATTAAGGCCGATTCAAAATGCTTCCCGCCGATTCAGTTAGCCAAACAAATGTGCAAGTTATCAGCTCCACCCGCCGATTCATCCCGGCGCCACACAATCTGATTGACAATATAATTTGCCAACATATTCTGATTAATATTATATTTGGCTGTGAAAGTGAAATTTGGCTTCGATTTGGAATGAATTGAGAACGGCATAGTTAGACTCAGATGTTTGTAGTGCAAGTGGTAGTGCGCGCGAAACGTCGGCATCAAACTTAATGTTACTTTCAACAAGTGTAACTGTTTCACAAATAACATTCACATTGAAATGTGTCTTAAGTTGATTACTTTATTTTATTGGTCTGCTAGTTATAAGACATGAACGACAATAGTTGGCATGGTTTATATTTATTAAATTATTATTCTAATTTAAAGATCATATTATGCAAATATCCCAGAAATCCTGATATATGATAACAAACAGTTGTATTCGTAATTTGAAATGTATTAGCATATGATGTGATTGGCTACTCTTCAATAAAAGCTAATTATATTAGTGGCAAAGAAGCCCCAGGCGATTTGACATTTCGCTCGTCAATGTCCGCACGGGGTCGGCGTGTGAAGTCAGTCTGGCCAAACGAACATCAACAAACATTGTCATCCCATAGCAACGCAGAACATCTGTGTACGTTAAAGTTGCATTCTGAGATCGTCCATCTTTTAAATACAATACGAATATTTTTATTATATTTCCTTTCACCATCTAACAATAATTCAAGAGTTCCGGCTCCATAGTGCTTCAAAGTTAGGGGCCACCCATTACAGCACGTCACGCTTGTTTTGGAACTTTTTGAGACCACCCCCGTTGTAGCTCTTCGTAACGCTGGCATGTACACCCCCCCCCCCCCTATAATTACGTTCGTTCTGGCAAAGACCCTCTATGATGTTGGTTTGTCGTTGAAATGCTTTTGAAATATAAAAAATGGCGCATCTAACTTAAATAATTGACGGTACCTGTTCTACAGGTAAACAAAACCTTTAAGATATGTTGAAAGAAGTGTTTGAATTGTTCAATAATTTCTACTTCCATAATTTGTTTCGAATGTAACCTGTTGCGCCACTACACGGTGATAAAATAATGGGTGACAAAACTCCCCCCCTCCCCCTCCCTCCCCATCCCCCCCACACTTGCGAGATCCTAGGTACGACGCCTGGGCGGTCCATTGACAGTCAGTATGCCAACGAGGCGCGGGACCAACGACCGTAACACGCGCCATATCATGTTCACTCAGGCTCGGAGACCTGGGGCTGTCACCGGTTCATGAGTGAATCCACAAGTGGCGTTTACGTGCGACGTCACCGACGATCCGAATAACACGGGGCACGCCTGGACGCTCTGTGCTATGAGCGCGTGCATGGAAACAGTAACAAATACATGGAATTGAGCTAGTTTGTATTAGTTATTAACTAAAACGGTCTTTTGTGTTTTTAGTGAGACGCGACCGACCGAGTCACGAGGGATACGCAGTCAACAACGTTGAAAACCCGGTTTTTACACCTGGTGTATAATGCCTGGTCCCGGTGTAACTCTGGCACGTAAAGCAGATGTGCTAATCACAACACTACCGCGCCTCTCAAAAACTGTCTTCCACTGTAATATGTAGAGTGTTGGTTTGTGATGGAGTTCGTAATGCCTGATCTCTTACGTACGAACTTACCGTAACACGACCGCCGTGAGCAGTAGGAACGAGACGAGCATCGCGGCCATGGTCCACAACTGATTGCGTCTCAGCGTTGTTCCTGGCTCGATGATTTAACGCTGAATCCCGATATGCTTTTGATTGGCCAGGCAAACAAAACTTTTCTATGTGGGGACCCCCTGACTGCATACGTCGATCTCTGCACGGGCTGTCGGTTGCTTTCTGCGTAGTCGCTAAACGCCGTAAATCACAACAGACGAACGCTGTTTCTGGTCAGAGCGCTGTACTTGGCCCGGCAGGTTAAAATTTTACGTGCTTCATGCTTACATGTTACATGCTTCCGATTGACCAGTCAAACAAAACGATTGCATTGTGAGTTCGTTTGATTCAAAAGTGCTATAACCTGCCGGCTCGGTCACTTTGTATATGTTTTTGAGCGTCTTTCTCACAAAGCCTGTGTCAGCCAGTGTCAGGGGAAGTAACGATCGCAGTCAGAGGACTAATTAAAGGTGCGAAGTCTGATTGTTTTTTTCCGTAATTATACGATGACAAAG